>CM053026.1:753310766-753315766 GCA_028564925.1 Lithobates sylvaticus | reverse complement strand
CACGAAAGACGGGTATTGCACCGAGGCCATCTCCTAACAATGTAGCCAACGTTGGAAAATTAAAAAAAAAAAAAAAAAACAGTGGTACAAGACCGGTGATAATGACTTGATTCTGCATATTTGGCCTTATCCAGAAGTAGCCCAAGGGTGACCACACAACTACCAACTTACTTTGGCGACACAACCAACCTAAACGGGTCATAGCTGGTCAAAATAGTTGCACCCATGTAATATTGGACACGCAGAAGATTACGATCTGCTTATTATTGCTTTTAAAAAACAAAAAATACTGCTTTCACAATGGATGACGTTGGGTTTCAAAAAAAAGGCAAAGCAGGTCAAAAAACATAAAAGTTATTTACCGTATATACTCGAGTATAAGCCGACCCGAATATAAGCAGAGGCACCTAATTTTACCAAAAAAAATGGGAAAACGTATTGACTCGAGTATAAGCCTAGGGTGAGAAATGCGCAGCTACTATAAGTGGAAAAAAGGGTCAACAATGCTCATTTGCAGCCTCACTGTGCCCATTTGCATGCCTCACTGTGCCCATTTGCAGCCATAGGCCCCATGAACTTCAAACTTGGTAGTTAAGGGTTCCTAGGTGCCCCCTAGCCAAAATTTGGGGTCTCTGGACCCAAAGGGTCCCGAAATGACATTGCTGCAGATGGACACAGTTGACCGATTTTGGGGCCCTGTATCTCGGGGTCACTTGGTGCTAGGAACCCCATCTTTGGATATGTTGTAGTGCTAGTTCTACTGGATTTGAATACCAAATACCGAGATATGGGGCCCCAAAATCGAGTCGGAAAATTTCAAGCACTTTTCTGCAGCAGAGAATTAAATTTTCCGAACCGACTTTGGGGCCCCGTATCTTGGGGCCACTTAGGGCTAGGAATCCCATCTTTGGTATTCAAATCCAGTGGATTTCAAGTGGAGTTGGGGTTCCTAGCACCAAGTGGCCCCAAGATACGGGGCCCCAAAGTCGGGTCGGGAATTGTAATTTTCTGCTGCAGAAAAGTGCTTGGCTCCAGTATAAGCCGAGGGGGGCAATTTCAGCACAAAGAAAATGTGCTGAAAAACTCGGCTTATACTCGAGTATATACGGTAAGTGTTTATAGCTGCTGACTTCATTTTTGCACAAGTGGCGGAAGCTCCACTTTAACCGGCGTAGCAATATTTAGCCTGGGCATCTAGGCTTATGGTCACAAAAGTGTTAAGAAGCAACAATCACCAACTTGACTCCAAAATTGTATTTATTCAGGAGAACTGGCAACGGAGAGGTTAATAATCACAAACAGCACTTTCTGGCTCACTTGTTTCCTCCATAAAATAATGTGTTTGTAATTTGAAAGAGACTTGTGTCTTTAATGTTTCCCATTAGGAAAAGTCCCTCGGAATATGCCTGTAAGGGGACTGGAACCCAGATCACCAAAAAGGGGTCAAACACTTGCTGGGGCCCACCAGGACCGGCCTCCTTCCGGCCCTCTATTTCCTTTGGTAGGAACAGCAAATTTGTGGCCAGCTGAACACGAGAGGCATCTACAAGAGGTAACTGGATGAGAGGGGAAAACTGGAGCCGGTGCTCAGCGTATATAGTGTTCTGAACGTGACCTAACCAGATCCAGATGACAAAGAAACGGCCTTGTGTGATGGACAGTTCCAAGTCCTGAGCTGTAAAGCCACCGTGCGCCACTGAGGCGGTGTTGTGACTTTTTAAGGGAGGGGACTAAAGGAAGGAACATATTTTATAACCCAAAACATTTTATAACTCAATTATATTAAAACCGCCTTTCCATTTACTTCTGCAGCCTCCAAGATTTTCTAAAACTTCCTTACGACCAGAAACATTACGGTTTGCGAGTTGTGTGACGGTTCCTGCATCTCCAGTTAATTGTACAGCTAGGTGTCACATTCAATTAGACTTAAAGTGGATGTAAACCCATTATGATGTCATAATGTAGAGAATAAGATTTCCTTTCATTTGAGCCCAGTCTTGCCACACAGATTTACTCCAGCCCTGAGAAATCCTCTTATTGTTCAGTTAGAAAGATCTTGACAAAGTGCTGAAAACTTTGTCAAAAACGCCCCCTTGCTGTGAGTGACAGGTGATTTACATATTTAATGCACTAGCCTGAGACAGGCACATCCTGTGTAATTAAAAAGTGAGAAATTCACCCCTCCCCACATAATAATGGAAAGGAATGTTATCTGTGATCAGGCGACCTCAGACACACACGCTGCACTATAACAATCATCAGATCACTGGATGTTCTACTCTGCCCAACTCTGACTACATACATCTCCCCTATATTCTTCTTGCTGTTCACTCAAGAATACATTTTCTTTCACTCTGGTCTGTGGATCATTGGTTGGTGCCTGTCTCAGGCTAGTGCATGAGATATGTAAATCACCTGTCACTCACAGCAAGGGGGTGTTTTTGACAAAGTTTTCAGTACTTTGTCAAGATATTTCTAACTGAACAATAAAAGAGGATTTCTCAGGGCTGGAGTAAATCTGTGTGGTGACAAGACAGCAGCAGAGAATGACATTTCCAACCAGACTTTGGGGCCCCATATCTCGGGCCACTTGGTGCTAGGAACCCAAAATTTGGTGTGCAAACCAAGTGGAACCAACACTACAACATATCCAAGGGGTTCCTAGCACTAAGTGGCCCCAAATTCAGTCAACTGTGTCCATCTGCAGCAATGTCATTTCGGGACCCTTTGGCTGCAGCTAGGGGGCATCTAGGAACCCTTAACTACCAAGTTTGAAGTTCGGGGGACCTATGGCTGCAAATAGGCACAGTGAGGCATGCAAATGGGCACAGCAAGGCTGCAAATGGCACAGCGAGGCTGCAAATGGGCATTGTTGGCCCTCTTTTCCACTTACAGTAGCTGCGCATTTCTCACCCTAGGCTTATACACGAGTCAATACGTTTTCCCATTTTTTTGTGGCAAAATTAGGTGCCTCGGCTTATACTCGAGTATATAGGGTAAGCAAAATCAAGTAATTGGGAGACAAAGCAGTGCATATCATTGGGGCATCACCAATGAAATCACCTTATCCCTGGGTTCCATCCAAATATCGCAAACTTTGGACAATTTTTTTAGGGCATCCCCTAGATTTGTATGCAAATTTATACAATGGCCCCATTTTGTTGACAACAGACCTTCTAATAGTCTAAAGTAGGGGCCTGTGAAGATTTCCATTTAAGGATTATAGACTTGCGTGTATAAAATATTAACAGGCCTATCAAGGTTCTCATAGCCCTAGAGGTAGCCAGTAAATGAACTAGACCCAATACACAAACGTCAATGGCCAAAGGAACTGAAATGGTAGTAACCGAACAAATGCACAGAGAAATTTTGGACCAAAATAATCTTATACCGGGACAATCCTAAATCACATGTAAAATCGTGGCAGGATCTGCTGTACAGTCATTGAGAGGAGTGTGAGGGATATTTAAAGGGGTTGTAAAGGTAAAAATCTATGCATTAAGGTGAAAAAAACATCCGACTACCGGCCCCCCCCCCCCCCCCATTTTACTTACCTGACCCCTCTAAAGTTTCGTGCTCACCCCTGACGTCCTCTTCGCCGCTCACCCTGGCCGTTGAGTGGCTAGAGTGGATGGATTGAAAGCAGCGCAGCTATTGGCTTGCGCTGCTGTCAATCACATCCAATGACGCCGCGGCCGAGTGATACAGCGAGCGGCTATAGCAGCCGGCTGTATCACAGGAGCGCACCCGCAAGTACTTCTCACCATGCGAGGGAGCTCGCATTTTAGGTGAGAAGTAGTTGTGGGAGGGAGCTGAGACAGTCGCCGAGGGACCCCAGAAGACCAGGTTCGGGGCCACTCTGTGCAAAACGAGCTGCACAGTGGAGGTAAGTACTTATTGTTATTTTAAAAAAATAAAAAATTTCCTTTACAACCCCTTTAACCTTCGTGGAGTCAGGTAAACTCTATGGATAATTTGAAATTGTATTAACCTGTCCCTGGCAGAGACCAAGTATTACATGCGATAATCCCAAACATCCTCCCAATCCTCTAAATCCAGCTCCGGGACCTCCGTGCGCCAACAGAAGCTTATCAAGGCCATCATGTATAGTGGGTTGAAGGGCCTTCTAAATGGTGGAGAGGGTTTTCACAAGGATTTACTCTAATAACAAGGACTCAATGCTTGACCGTTAACTTTACTGTTGTCTTATTTTTAAATTCAAAAAAAGTGTATTTTCTCCCAAAAAAGTGCGCTTGTAAGACCGCTGCGCAAATACGGTGTGACAGAAAGTATTGCAATGACCTCTATTTTATTCTCTAGGGCAGTGATTCTCAACTAGGGTTCCTCCAGGAGGTTGCTAGGGGTTCCTTCAGCATTGGGCCATTTCTGTTCTGCCTCTCGGATAAGTTCCCACTGACACCATTGATCTTTTTAGCTATCTGTAAGGACCATTCTTCCCACTGACCATCACACTAATGTATCATGAGTTGTAGATTTCTAATTGTTAGAAGGGGTTCCCTGAGACTGGAGAACTATTTCAAGGGTTCCTCTGTGTTGAAAAGGTTGAGAAAGGCTGATCTAGGGTGTTAGAAAAAAAATGTATAATGTTTCGGGGAATGTAGGAAAAATGATCCACACTCCGGTTGTTGCTCTTAAAGCGGAAGTAAACCCATCGATTTAACAGTCTAAAAAAAAAAAAGGCATGCCGGGAATGCTAACTGCACATTGGCTGTGCTCTCAACCAAACAGTCAAACCATCCAATGGCTGGTGTCATAACGGATCACATGTGCAGCACTGTGGCAGTTGAAGATTAAACAGAGGCAAAGATGGCAGCTTCCTTGGCTGAAAACGATAGGGGGGTTTACTTCCACTTTAAAATGTATTAATTTTATTGAATGGCAACAGTGAACAAACGCTGATTAAATCAGTTGACGCGTTTCAGCCTATAAGGCCTTAGTCATAACCACCACATGTTTGGGGGTTCCAAGTAATTTTCTAG
>CM053026.1:753277323-753310338 GCA_028564925.1 Lithobates sylvaticus | reverse complement strand
CACAGCGCAAAGCCACGCCGCAGTATTATACAGGATTTATATAGCGCCAACAGCTTGCGCAACCTCGGATACGACGGGAGAAGGGGGATTGGGGATTCTGAGAAGACTTGCAGAGATGGGAATGTCTGGGTGCTCAGTTTAACCACTTACAGACCGGAAGATTTACCCCCCTTTAATGACCGGGCCATTTTTTGCAAAAAACGGCACTGCGTCGCTTTAACTTTAGACGTTAAACTTTTGCGCAAACCAATCAATATCCGCTTATTGGGATTTTTTTTACCAAAAATATGTAGAAGAATACATATCTGTCTAAACTGAGGGAGACTTTTTGGGGGGGATATTTATTATAGCAGAAAGTAAAGGAGCGAAAAATTTTCCCCTTTAATGACCAGGCCATTTATTTTCGATTCGGCACTGTGTCGCTTTAACTAAGAATTGCGCGGTCGTGTGACGTAACTAAACAGAACTGACGTCCTTTTTTCCCCACAAATAGAGCTTTCTTTTGGTGGTATTTGATCACCTCTGCCCTTTTTATTTTTTGCGCTATAAACAAAAAAAGAGCAACAATTTTGAAAAAAAAAACATCACAATTTTTTACTTTTTTCTATAATAAATATTAAAAAAAAGGCTAATATATATTCTTCTACACATTTTTGGTTAAAAAAACCCTGCAATAAGCGTTTATTGATTTGCGCAAAAGTTATAGCGTCTACAAAATAGGGGATAGATACAAGTTTTTTTTTTTTCTTTTACTACTAATGGCAGCGATCTGCGATTTTTAGCGGAACTGCGACATTGCGGCGGACAGATCAGACACTTTTGACACATTTTTGGGACCAGTGCTATAAAAATGCACTGATTACTGTGTAAATGTCACTGGCAGGGAAGGGGTTAACACTAGGGGGGTGATCAAGGGGGTTAAATGTGTTCCCTGGGAGGTGTTTCTAACTGTTGGGGGGAGGGGACTGACGAGAGAGAGAGAGAGAGAGATTTCCCGCGATCGTGGGTGGCCGGCGGACATAGCGGCCGCTGGCCACACGTGTCTGTTTCTATGGCTCTTAAAGTAGCCGACTTACACCTACGGCAATTTGCGGGAACGAGCTGACCCACAAAGAGAGCTTTCCTTTGGTGGTATTTGATCACCTCTGCAGTTAAAAATGTTTGCGCTATAAACGAAAAAAGACAATTAAAAAAAAGAAAAAACCTGATGGGCACCGATAGGCAGCACTGATGTCACCGATAGGCAGCACTGATGAGGAGCTACTGACAGGTATTACCAAGTGGCACTGATTGGCACTCTTGTGGGCACTGAAAGGGGGACAGGCTGGCAGGTGATGGCCACTGATTGGCAGCTGATGGGCAACTTTTCATGGGGGCTGTGCTGATAATCAACGCGCTTTCCCTGTCGGGGGGGGGGGTGGGGTCTGTGCTGATGTGCGTTTTCTTCTTTCACTGATGTGTACTGATGAGTTGCCACTGATAAGGTGGCACCGTATAAGGAAGCACTAATATGTAGAATTGATGGGCACTGATAGGCGGCACTAATGGGCAGCACTGATGAGGTACTGACAGTCATTACTGATGGGCACTGATTGGCAGATGTGGTGGCACATCTGATGGGGGCACCTTCAATTGGATAACACAACCAGTCAATTTGATATACGGCGGGCGGCAAGTGATTAAGGCCCCTTTCACACTGGGGCGGTGCGGGGCGGCGACGGTAAAGCAGCGCTATATTTAGCGCTGCTTTACCTTCGTTTTACCCGCGGTATGCGGCCGCTAGCGGGGTGGTTTTATCCCCCGCTAGCGGCCGCAAAAGGGTTAAAAACCTCCGCAAACCGCCGCTGCAGCGGCGGTTTGCGGGCGGTATCCCCGCGGTTTCCCATTGATTTCAATGGGAACGAGCGGTATAGGAGCGGTAAATACACCGCTCCTACACCGCTCCAAAGATGCAGCTAGCAGGACTTTTTTTACCGTCCTGCTAGCGCACCGCTCCAGTGTGAAAGCCCGCCGGCTTTCACACTGGAGTGAATGGGGCCGTTTTTTTTTCAGGCGGTGTACAGGCGCTATTTTTAGCGCTGTACCGCCTGAAAACCGCCCCAGTGTGAAAGGGGCCTAATGCATTCTAAGCATTAAGACAAAAAACCTGAATGCAGCTCCCCCAGCCTCCCCCAAATAATTACATGATCAATTAATTACGCAATCCAGCGATGTGCATGAGAGCAGCAGCTCTCTTGACTCTCCCCTCATTGGCTCAGAGAAAGCAGCGAGAGCCATTGGCTCCTGCCAATCACAGCCAGTGAGAAGGGGGAGGGGCCAAACTGCACTCTGTGTGTTAATGGACACACAGAGCTGTCTCAGGCTTGCTATGGGGGCACTCAGCCGGAGGGAGGTGCCAGGAGTGCCGTTAGGGGCCTCAAGAAGAGGAGGATCGGAGCTGTGCAAAACCCTTAAGTACATGTTTATTTAGCCTTTTTTTTTTTTTCCTTTTTTTTTTTTAATTATTTTTACATGCCTGCCCTCTCCCGTCTCCATTATTTTCAAGGTGAGAGTGACATCTACTTCACTCCTTAACCACCTCAGCCCCTGAGGGATTAAGCCCCTTAATGGCCAGAGCACTTTCTACAATTTGGGACTGCACTGCTTAAACTGGTAATTGCGCGGTCGTGCAACGTTGTACCCAAACAAAATTTGCATACTTTTTTTCCCATAATTAGAGCTTTCTTTTAGTGGTATTTGATCACCTCTGGGATTTAATTTTTTTGTGATATAAAAGAAGAAAGAACGAAAATTTTGAAAAAAAAAAAATATGAAATTTTCTACTTTTTGTTATAAAAAAAATTCAATAAACTCAATTTTAGTCATACATTTAGGCCAAAATGTATTCAGCCACATGTCTTGGGTTAAAAAAAAAAACCCTCGAAACCTTAATGACTGGTGGCCAACTACAAGAATTGTCTGACCTCTGATTGCCAACAAGGGTTTTGCCACCAAGTACCAAGTCATGTTTTGTGAAGGGGTCAAATACTTTTTCCCCCTCACTGTATGGGCTGGATGTGGCCCTTTGCTTGCCTTTATCCAGCCCTTGGGGCACTATTACTGCCACCAATATTATTTTGCCTATTGACACCAACAATGCGGCACCATTCCTTTCAAAAGGCACCAATGATGGGACACTATTCCTCCCACCATTATCAGTGATGGGACACTATTCCTCCCACCATTATCAGTGATGGGGCACTATTCCTCCCACCATTATCAGTGATGGGGCACTATTCCTCCCACCATTATCAGTGATGGGACACTATTCCTCCCACCATTATCAGTGATGGGGCACTATTCCTCCCACCATTATCAGTGATGGGGCACTATTCCTCCCACCATTATCAGTGATGGGGCACTATTCCTCCCACCATTATCAGTGATGGGACACTATTCCTCCCACCATTATCAGTGATGGGACACTATTCCTCCCACCATTATCAGTGATGGGACACTATTCCTCCCACTATTATCAGCGATGGGATACTATTCCTCCCACCATTATCAGTGATGGGACACTATTCCTCCCACTATTATCAGTGATGGGGCACTATTCCTCCCACTATTATCAGCGATGGGGCACTATTCCTCCCACCATTATCAGTGATGGGACACTATTCCTCCCACCATTATCAGTGATGGGACACTATTCCTCCCACCATTATCAGTGATGGGGCACTATTCCTCCCACCATTATCAGTGATGGGACACTATTCCTCCCACCATTATCAGTGATGGGGCACTATTCCTCCCACCATTATCAGTGATGGGACACTATTCCTCCCACCATTATCAGTGATGGGGCACTATTCCTCCCACCATTATCAGTGATGGGACACTATTCCTCCCACCATTATCAGTGATGGGACACTATTCCTCCCACCATTATCAGCGATGGGACACTATTCCTCCCACCATTATCAGCGATGGGACACTATTCCTCCCACCATTATCAGCGATGGGACACTATTCCTCCCACCATTATCAGCGATGGGACACTATTCCTCCCACCATTATCAGTGATGGGACACTATTCCTCCCACCATTATCAGCGATGGGGCACTATTCATCCCACTATTATCAGCGATGGGGCACTATTCCTCCCACCATTATCAGCGATGGGGCACTATTCCTCCCACCATTATCAGCGATGGGGCACTATTCCTCCCACCATTATCAGCGATGGGACACTATTCCTCCCACCATTATCAGCGATGGGGCACTATTCCTCCCACCATTATCAGTGATGGGACACTATTCCTCCCACCATTATCAGTGATGGGACACTATTCCTCCCACCATTATCAGTGATGGGACACTATTCCTCCCACTATTATCAGCGATGGGGCACTATTCCTCCCACCATTATCAGTGATGGGACACTATTCCTCCCACCATTATCAGTGATGGGACACTATTCCTCCCACCATTATCAGCGATGGGGCACTATTCCTCCCACTATTATCAGTGATGGGACACTAACCCTCCCACTATTATCAGTGATGGGACACTATTCCTCCCACCATTATCAGTGATGGGACACTATTCCTCCCACCATTATCAGTGATGGGACACTATTCCTCCCACCATTATCAGTGATGGGACACTATTCCTCCCACCATTATCAGTGATGGGGCACTATTCCTCCCACCATTATCAGTGATGGGGCACTATTGCTCCCACCATTATCAGTGATGGGGCATTAGTCCTCCCACTATCATCAGTGATGGGGCACTATTCCTCCCACCATTATCAGTGATGGGGCACTATTCCCGTCATGAACAATGATGGGGCACTTTTCTTCCTCCTACTGAACAAAGGCGCCATGTCATTTTCTTTTTTTACTCACACCGACCACCAAACCCAAGGTATGGTTTACTTTCACTGATGCCGGAACATTTATTACTTCCAGTGGCCACAGTCTGGGCCCCCCTAAAGTTTAAAGGTTGGTAATATGGCCCTTTGGAGTTCCCTGCTTTAAATGTTTTCTGACCCACAGGCAGTTGATATACTGGGAGCGAGTAGAGCTGCACGATTAAATCGATAAGATCGAGATTGTTATTCTTCCCCCCTCGCGATCTTAACAAAGCATTTTCCCGATTCTATGCGAGCTGCAAAGCTAGTATCGATGCCAGGAAAAAAAAGTGTGTTAAAAACGCATATTTTTTTCGCGTTTTGCATTGGCGTCAATGCCCGTTTAGTCACGCTAGCTTTTAGCCGTGTTTCCCGAAAAATTTTGCGTCCATGCTGATGAGGGCAAGGGCCTCTTCCAGACAACCCTTGCCGGTGGTTGTCGGGGTCTGCGGGCAGGGGCATGTGGCCTGGTATGGTCCAGGAGAGGGAGGGGGCACTCGCTCATACCCCCCCCTTTTCTGACTTGCCGGGCTGCATGCTCGGATAAGGGTCTGGTATGGATCTTGGGGGGGGACCTCAAGTTCCTCAGCACACAAGTCGCACCGCAAGTTGGATCATCTTGATCCGACTTCTGGTGAGACTTCTATTCAAATCAACGGGCTCCCATAGGGAACCATTGATTTTGAATAGAGACAGAGAAACGCTGGATGGGGCATAACACTGTGTATACAGCGTTAAGCCCCGTTAAATCGCGTTTAACCCCTTTTACCGGCGTCTGCTGTTTTTTACAGCTCTAGAGCTGGAGCCTCAGGTTTTTTTTGGAGCTTAAAAACGTCTCCAACGAATCTCCTACCACTTCCATCAGCTCATTCCCCACAGTTACAACCTTTAGTACCACCTGCCCCACCCTATTAGATTGTAAGCTCTTCTGAGCAGGGCCCTCTTAATCCTCTAGTATTTTATTGTATTATAACTGTATTTTCTCCTTTTTATATTGCAAAGTGCTGCGTAAACTGTTGGTGCTATATAAATCCTGTATACCGTATATACTTGAGTATAAGCCGAGTTTTTCAGCACATTTTTTTTGTGCTGAAAATGCCCCCTCGGCTTATACTGGAGTCAAGCACTTTTCTGCAGCAGAGAATGACATTTTCCGATCCGACTTTGGGGCCCCGTATCTCGGGGCCACTTGATGCTAGGAACCCCAAATTTGGTGTGCAAACCCAGTGGAACCAACACTACAACATATCCAAAATATCCAAAGGGGTTCCTAGCACCAAGTGGCCCCGAGATACGGGGCCCCAAATTCGGTTTGGAAAATGTAATTCTCTGCTGCAGAAAAGTGCTTGACATTTTCCGACCCGAATTTGGGGGCCCTGGATCTCGGGGCCACTTGGTGCTAGGAACCCCAAATTTGGTGTGCAAACCCAGTGGAACCAACACTACAACATCATGTCCAAAATTTCCAAAAGGGGATTCTAGCACCAAGTGGCCCAGAGATACAGGGCCCCAAAGTTGGTCAACTGTGTCCATCTGCAGAATTTCGGGACCCTTTGGCTGCAGCTATGGGGGCATCTAGGAACCCTTAACTACCAAGTTTGAAATTAGGGCGACCTATGGCTGCAAATGGACACAGTGAGGCTGCGAAATGGGCAAAGTGAGGCTGCAAAATGGGCACAGTGAGGCTGCAAAATGGGCACAGTGAGGCTGCAAAATGGGCACAGTGAGGCTGCAAAATGGGCACAGTGAGGCTGCAAAATGGGCACAGTGAGGCTGCAAAATGGGCATTATTGACCCTTTTTTCCACTTACAGTAGCTGCGCATTCCTCACCCTAGGCTTATACTCAAGTCAATACGTTTTCCCAGGTTTTTGTGGTAAAATTAGGTGCCTCGGCTTATATTCGGGTTGGCTTATACTAGAGTATTTACGGAAATAATAATAATAATAATAATGTTTGTAGCCTCAACCATGATCCTGGTTTTCTGCATATTGAGGTGCATTGCCGCACATTATTTTGAATGGGCTGCTTAATGCAATGCACCAATGCACAAAACCGCTTGTGCAAAGTGGTGTAAACGAGTCCAAGACTGAATGGACACGGAAGAGGCCACATTCGCTCCAACTACTGAACTCGCAGATCATCACGGAAACCATCACACCTCAGCGCCAAGCCATGTCCGATTACCAGATTATCTTACACCCCCTCATGTTCTCGATTATGGCCAAGCTGCTCAGCCTTTAACATCCGTGACGCCCCGTGTTGTATCTGGACAAGAAAGGGTTCTTCCCGGCCAAGAAAAAGCATGAGAAAGCTGAGAAAATAAATACAAAATGATAAGACCGAGGAACCTTGGGCATTCCAAGAGATTGCTAGCTATTAAGTCTCCGCAACTGACAGGTTATGTCACAAGGCAGCAGAAGCCAGCGTTGGCGTCCAGCTGTGTAAGACAAGTACGGGCTGCAGGTTTTTCAGCTCTCCGGAGGACAACTTGATCCGATAATGATTCGGGGTTATTCTTGGCTGCAACACTCGACCCCTAATCTGGTTCATTCATAAAATTTGCCCGATACAAAAGGCTTTTTTTCCCATGAGCTCCATACCAAAGAAATGTGTGCCAAGGACTACAAAGGACCCAGAAAAAAAAAAACACATATGGGGATGTGTCGGGTCAACCGGTTATACCCTGAACAATTGCATGCAGACTTCAAGTCATTCAATATCAAGACAAAATGTTCTAAGTGTCAAAAATGTTCTAGCTATGATGAAAATGAGGAGAGGGAGCCACAATGCATGCAAGTGGGGAACTTCATATAACTTCATAGAATTCCATTTGAAGTTCGGCTGTTGGGTTATTCAAGGCATCCAAAGAACTTTTATGGGACACTTCTACGTGTGGGATGATTTTTTTTTTTTTTTTTAATAACAAACATCTTCAAAAGCATGTAGAGTCTAGCAAGGGGTTTTAACAGACAAAAAAATAAAATAAAAAATACTCCAAGTTCTTCCTAAAATGTAGAATACCGTATATACTCGAGTATAAGCCGACCCGAATATAAGCCGAGGCACCTAATTTGACCACAAAAAAACCTGGAAAACGTATTGACTCGAGTATATAGCCTCATACACACGATCGGACCATGGACCAACTTTCCTGTGGATTTTTGTCCAAAGGGCGTTGGCCCCAAGTTGGTATTGCATACACACAGCAGGACTTTTTCAGCCAACTTTCACCAAATCACGTGGTTTTTCTGCTCTTTACCGCCACCTTTGGTCAACTTCTGTATTGTTGTCTGATCTTTTGCATTGGTTCTGCATTGGTTTGTACAAAAGTCCGTTGGTTTTGTGTACACACGGTTGGACTTTGGTCCATCGGACTTTTGTTGGCCGAAAGTTGGTCCGTTCGCACAGCCAACAAAAGTCAGATGAAACCTGGAAAAAGTTGGTCCGATGGAGCGTACACACGGTCGGATGTTGGTCCAAAACAGCTAATTTGCATGTTGGTTGTCAAAAAGTCCGATCGTGTGTATGGGCCTTAAGACTAGGGTGAGAAATGCGCAGCTACTGTAAGTGGAAAAGAGGGTCAACAATGCCCATTTGCAGCCTCACTGTGCCCATTTGTAGCCTCACTGTGCCCATTTGTAGCCTCACTGTGCCCATTTGCAGCCATAGGTCCCCCGAACTTGAAACTTGATAGTTAAGGGCTCCTAGATGCCCCCTAGCTGCAGCCAAAATTTGGGGTCTCTGGACCCAAAGGGTCCCGAAATGACATTGCTGCAGATGGACACAGTTGACCGACTTTGGGGTCCCGTATCTCGGGGCCACTTGGTACTAGGAACCCCAAATATTATTATATATTGGATATGTCGTAGTGTTTGTACACCAAATTTGGGGTCCCTAGCACTAAGTGGCCCCGAGATACGGGGGCCGCAAAGTCGGGTCGGAAAATGTAATTTTCTGCTGCAGAAAAGTGCTTGACTCGAATATAAGCCGAGGGGGGCACTTTCAGCACAAAAAATTTGCTGAAAAACTTGGCTTATACTCGAATATATTATATATATGTGAGAATCAAGACGGGACACGTACTTCAATTTGCGAAATCCTTTACTTCATTATTTCAAAAAAGCACAGCCACTGTACAGTTACGAGCAAGGTTAAGATCACCATACATTATACAAGCAATCGGGTTGTTCCAATTCGGTAACTAGTCATGATACCATGAAAAAGCAATAGCAATTATCTCATATTTCTGCAATAATTCTTCTTCACCAGATTCCAACCGGAGCATGCAATGATACTGCTCCCAACATTTCCTGCAGGAAAAGAAAGGTTCATTGGTATTTCCTGCAGGAAAAGAAAGGTTCATTGGTCTAAGACAGGTATCTGCACCCACTTCCGACATGAACTCCCGTGGGAGTTTACGCAAGTTCCTGTCCCGGCGCGCTGTCTGCCGGGACACACACGTGTCCCGGCAGACAGCGCTGAAGATTCTCATTGCGCCGCGCGACTCGCGCATGCGCAGTAGGGAATCGGGAAGTGAAGCCACTTCCTGATTCCCTCACCGAGAATGGCGCCGGCTACAGCAGAGAGCCGAGCGAGCGATCGGCCTCTGCTGCCGACACCGCTGGACCCTGGAACAGGTAAGTGTCCATTTTTTAAAAGTCAGCAGCTGCAGTATTTGTAGCTGCTGGCTTTTAATTTTTTTTTTTTTCAGTACAGTCCCGCTTTAAAGAACGGGGATATCCAGATAATCTAATTAGACAGGAGCTTGCAAAGGTAATTAATGATGTGGTAGTGGTCAGGAATCGGCACCGTGATATGGATAAACCCAGACTCCCTTTCAGTTTTCAGTTCAATAGTTATAGTGAAAAGATATTTAATATTATAAAAAAACACTGGCCCCTATTGAAAAGATCTTACCCCCAGATTGAAATCCTACAGCAAATTCCCATGCGGGCGTATCGCCGAAACAGGACCATAAGGGACTGGTTAGTAAAATCAGAATTTAGGGATGAGAAAAAGATATCTAAAATGACATTCCTTGGCAGCAAAAGGAAGGGATGTTTCCCTTGCTTGAAATGCATTCAATGCAGTTTACTTGTTAAAGGTGACCATTTTATACATCCAACATATGGTGATAAAATCACTATTAATGGATTTTATACTTGCCAGTCCTCTTATGTTATTTATATTCCAATATGTCCCTGTGGGTTATTATATGTTGGGGAGACACACAGAAAATCAAGGACAGGATCGCACAGCATCGCAGTACAATTAGACTAAAACAGCCGACTTTTCCTGTATCCAAGCATTTTTTGGAAAAGGGGCACTGCGATTCTGACTTGCGATACATGGTCCTTGAGGAAGTTATTAGGGACAAAAGAGGTGGTGATCGGATCCTTAAGCTGAGAAAGAGGGAGGTTTGGTGGATTAACCGATTAAAATCTTTACGCCCGAGCGGAATGAACAGAGATTATGATTTATATTTGTTCCTATGACACACGAGATATGATTGGTGGTGCTGCATGAACTTTCTATTTATTTTTTCATTGTTTTGACTTCTACAAATTTTTTACTGATATGAGATTTTTCTGGTGGTCATGGTGCTATGCAATTTTGATACCAATGAACCTTTCTTTTCCTGCAGGAAATGTTGGGAGCAGTATCATTGCATGCTCTGGTTGGAATCTGGTGAAGAAGAATTATTGCAGAAATATGAGATAATTGCTATTGCTTTTTCATGGTATCATGACTAGTTACCGAATTGGAACAACCCGATTGCTTGTATAATGTATGGTGATCTTAATTGGTTGGATACTTTATCTTGCTGATAGGGTTAATTTTGAAGCTTTCAATTAATACTGATTAGTGATCTGTGACATACACCTGTGTGTTGAACTCTTGAGTTTGGTATATATATGTTTAGTTTGAGACAGTATGCTACACAAGCCAGAGATAGCCTGACGAAGAGCCTTGCGTGTAACTGTACAGTGGCTGTGCGTTTTTGAAATAACGAAGTAAAGGATTTCGCAAATTGAAGTACGTGTCCCGTCTTGATTCTCACATGAATATTGGTGGAGTATTGGAGGTACCACTTTGACGCTTGCTTCTAACACTCTATTGCTGAATGAAAAGTAACCTGCCCAAATTTGACTAATATATATATATATATAGATAGATAGATATTTCTATTTGTGTATGAAACAAATAGAACATTTGTTTGGGTACAGTGTCGCGTGACCGCACAATTACCAGATAAAGTAGCGCAGTGTCGAATAGTAAAAAAATGGCCTGTTCATGAAGGGGGTAAAAACTTCCGGAGCTCAAATGTGTAATACAGACATTCAAACTGTCAGAAACCATGAAATCAGGCCGAGACAGAAGTACAGTTAAATCACACTTGTTTTATGTTAAGCTTTTTACTTTGAACTTAATAAAAATCTTTTGACAAGGAAATCACACTTGTTTAATATTAAAAGTAAAAAGAACAAACGGCTGCACTTAGGGGGGCATCTAGGAACCCATAACTACCAAGTTTGAGGTTCAGGGGACCTATGGCTACAAATGGGCACAGTGAGGCTGCAAATGGGCATTGTTTACCCTTTTTTCCACTCACAGTAGCTGCGCATTTCTCACCCTAGGCTTATACTCGAGTCAATAAGTTTTCTCTGTTTTTTTGTGGTAAAA
Organism: Lithobates sylvaticus; assembly: GCA_028564925.1. NCBI lineage: Eukaryota > Metazoa > Chordata > Amphibia > Anura > Ranidae > Lithobates > Lithobates sylvaticus. The sequence continues at coordinate 753,298,756 of CM053026.1, read as the reverse complement.
TTAGGTGCCTCGGCTTATATTCGGGTCGGCTTATACTCGAGTATATACGGTATATGTGTGTATGTGCGCACGTGTATATGTGTATACACACACACACACACACATACCTTGAAATACAGTATTTTGAAATCCGTCAAACTGCTTTGATGTTGAATTTTAAAATTAGCAGTGTTCCGTCAGATTAGCAAACCTGTGAGATCAGCAGGCTTGCCGCTGCTTTTAAAATTCAACTTCAAAACAGTGTCATGGACTTCCAATGACTGCATTTCACTATATAAGCGGAGTTTACTGGTAAAAATAAATGTGAAATGCAAGACTTCGGTGGTTGTAAAAAGATGTCCGCTTGCCGCCTTCTGACTATAGGCTTACTGCAGACGAGTGAGGGGTGTACCAAGATGGCCGTGATGGAACGTCACTTCGGTTGCATTTTCTGATGGGTAGCGGCTTTCTGCAGGACACCCCCCCTCTTTGCATAATGACACAGGGTGGGGTAAACTTTACTTCCTCCAGTAACATGGCACACAGGCATTCAAACATTTCAACAGTAGAATGTCTTAGCAGGGAGGGCTGTTGGAGAAATCCCCCCTCTACGTGCTAGAAACACATAATGCAGACAGTAAAGAGGAGCTGAACATGGTAAACAATGGTGGCCAATAATAGTTCCGTAAGCCCGGCTGGGAGAAGGGGTGACTGCCCGGTAACTTAGGAACATAGGACAGCAGTCACACTTTAAATCTGGGTAACAAAGTGCTGTATGGTCGGTGAAAACAGTGTTATTTCCAAATGTCAGTGTCACAGGGAATGACCGGGCACATCAGGCAAATATACATCCCATAATAGGTTGCTCCCAATGCAGACAAACAATAGAACAATGGGATACAGACACTTAAACACAAAACAACCCCCCCCCCCCCCCCCCACACACACACACACCACCTCAAACTATCTAGCAAGGGTCTGAGACAAAAGGTGTAATTTATGTTCATATATTTCATGAGGGATATTGTTCAGAAATGTTACTGTCCCAAGTGAAAAAGCCCCTTCATTCTTTCAACACAAACCACACATATAAAACCCAGGATAACAGGGGTAAAACTAAATGCTGAGTCCGGTGCGGTTGGACGGCGAGTCTGGTTAGTGCAGACCCGACTGGGGTTCTCGGTCATCCAGTGCCCCTAATAGACACAGGGTAACTTACACATAGGAGGGGGTCGGGGGAGCTGGACAAGGAGTTTCCAGAGCTCACCAAGGTAAGCTGGGTTCCACAAGCCCCCCGACGAAAAGTGACTCCCGTCACAATATTCTTTACAACAGGCATGCTAAGACTTGTGGCCTGCGACCTCAAACCTATAGCAACCCCCAGCCTCCTTCGGGTGCACACCGCTCTACTGAATGATTGCCGGTCATCCATAATCTTGGTGGCTATCATACAGAAGCCACTATCGGGGGCCGGCTCCCCGCTCTTCTCTACCTAACACACAGACATGGAGAGAGGAGCCTTTAGCCGAGTGGATTACATCTAGTGGCATTCATTTAGGGATTCGGAAGGCGGAGTCTCACAGTTGTGTGATGAGCTTGGTGTCATTACGGGACCATTTGAGTGCATTGTGTGTCATTTTATCTTTGCTTAATAAATGTATTGCACTACTAGGGCAAGCGCTTCCCTGGTCTGTTTGGTTTGTATAGATGTCCACAGCCCTTGTTTTGGCAATCTTAAAGTGGTGTTTCCCCCAGAATTACAAGTTTTAATCTATGTGCAGCAAATGAGCTAATAAAAAAAAAAATTCACTTACCGTATATACTCGAGTATAGGCCGACCCGAATATAAGCCGAGGCACCCAATTTTACCACAAACAACTGGGAAAACGTATTGACTCGAGTATAAGCCTAGGGTGAGAAATGCGCAGCTACTGTAAGTGGAAAAGAGGGTCAACGATGCCCATTTGCAGCCTCACTGTGCCCATGCAGATGGATACAGTTGACCGATTTGGGGCCCTGTATCTCAGGGTCACTTAGTGCTAGGAACCCCATCTTTAGATATGTTGTAGTGCTAATTCCACTGGGTTGGAATACAACATTTGGGGTTCTTAGCACCAAGTGTCCCCGAGATATGGGGCCCCAAATTCGGGTCAGAAAATCTCAAGCACTTTTCTGCAGCAGAGAATGACATTTTCTGAACCGACTTTGGGGCCCTGTATCTCGGGGCCACTTAGTGCTAGGAACCCCATCTTTGGATATGTTGTAGTGCTAGTTAAACTGGGTTTGAATGTCAAATTTGGGGTTCCTAGCTCCAAGTGTCCCCGAGATATGGGGCCCCAAATTCGGGTCAGAAAATGTCAAGCACTTTTCTGCAGCAGAGAATGACATTTTCCGAACTGACTTTGGGGCCCCGTATCTCGGGGCCACTTAGCGCTAGGAACCCCATATTTGGATATGCTAGGTCCACTGGGTTGGCACACCAAATTTGGGACTCCTAGACCCAAGTGACCCCGAGATACGGGGCCCCAAATTCGGGTCGGAAATTTTTTTTTTGCTGCAGAAAAGTGCTTGACTCGAGTATAAGCCGAGGGGGGCACTTTCAGCACAAAAAAATGTGCTGAAAAACTCGGCTTATACTCGAGTATATACGGTACCTATTTCTCACTCTTGCTAGGTGGTCCCACGAAATCTGCCTCTTCCATAGCCCAGGCTAAACACGCCACTTACCCTCGGCGCAGTCAGTCATTTGGGACACGTGACAGGTCCCAGATGACTGCGCAGCGTATCACGGCGTGCGGCGCCGCTCGCGCATGCGCAGTGGGTGCCCGGCTTTGCCCACAGTAAGGATGCCGATGCCACGAGCAGAGTGGGGAACAAGGGGGGGCTTCGTTTCCCCGCATCGCTGGACCCTGGGACAGGTAAGTGTCCGATTCTTAAAAGTCAGCAGCTGCTATATTTGTAGCTGCTGACTTTTAAAAAAAAAAAAAATGTAAGGGGCACCCCACTTTAAGAAATTACTGCAAAGACCCCGATATAGTGAAGGCTGCAGGCACTGGTTCAGGGTTTTTCTTTGCTGGTCACACCTGAGTGTAAGAATGGGGGTTAACCACTTTAAGACCGGCCTTTACTGGCACTTTTTGTTTACATGTAAAAACCAGGTTTGTTTTTTCTAGAAAATATCTTCGAACCCCCAAGGATTATATATTATTTTAAAGCAAAAGGCCCTAGAAAATAAATTGGTGGGTTTTGCAATTTTTTATGTCACACGGTATTTGCACAGCGGTTTTAAAAAACACAATTTATTGGAAAAAAACACTCCTGTGAAGGAGTGACAGACTACCGTTTATACTCGAGTATAAGCCGAGTTTTTCAGCACAATTTTTGTACTTAAAATGCCCCCCTCGGTTTATACTCGAGTCGACCACTTCTCTGCAGCAGAGAATAACATTTTCCAACCCGACTTTGAGGCCCCATATCTCCGGGCCAATTGGCGTTAGGAACCCCAAATTTGGTGTGCAAACCCAGTGGAACTAGCACTACAACATATCCATGGGGATTGCTAGCACCAAGTGACCCCGATATACGGGGCCCCAAAGTCGGTCAACTGTATCCATCTGGAGCAATGTCATTTCGGGACCCTTTGGGTCCAGAGACCCCAAATTTTGGCTGCAGCTAGGGGGCATTTAGGAACCCTTAACTACCAAGTTTTAAGTTTGGGGGACCTATGGCTGCAAATGGGCACAGTGAGGCATGCAAATGGGCACAGTGAGGCTGCAAATGGGCATTGTTGACCCTCTTTTCCACTTACAGCAGCTGCGCATTTTTCACCCTAGGCTTATACTCAATACGTTTTCCCAGTTTTTTGTGGTAAAGTTAGGTGCCTCGGCTTATATTCGGGTCGGCTTATACTCGAGTATATACGGTACATCAATTTTACAAGATATAGGCGACGCTTTAAAAGCATTTACAGGTTACCACTTTAGATTAATATGCGTTTACCAATGCGCATGAGCACAGAGGGGTGGGGGCACTTTACATTTTTTTAAATTAAACTAATAAAAAAAATGTGATTATTGTGAGCGCGATTCAACAATGGGTAAACATCCAATGGGCATCGGTCCCCATGGAAAATTATGATCCTGATTTTAGATTTAAAAAAGTAAATAAAAATAAAAATCTAAATTTCTGATTTCATTGTGGCCCGCGACCGGTTAGAAAAATCACTTAAGTGACTCGCGCTTTTCAAACTATTGAGGTAAAGGGGGTGTGAAGCACTCAGAAGAGATGTAGAGGGGACATGGGCTGCTGGAGAGGCGAGTATACCATGTCTTCTAGTGCAGGGGGCATTACAGACCTTATAGAACATTTTAATACAGTCACTTTACCTACACAGAAAAGACTGAGGCTTCATCTACATCTGCACAGCGTATTGAGAGATGCAGACAGGACACACAGAGGGGTTGATTTACTAAAACTGGAGAAAGCTAAATCTGGTGCAGCTGTGCATGGTAGCCAATCAGCTTCTAACTTCAGCTTGTTCAATTAAGCTTTGACAATAAAACCTGGAAGCTGATTGGTTTCTATGAAAAGCTGCACCAGATTTTGCACTCTCCAGCGTTAGCAAATCTCCCCCAGAATGTCCTATGAGGCCCTGTCATGTTTAGAGACAAGTGTCTCCTCACCTGCTTCATGGCGAACTCTCCAATCCTTTCGGAGTGCTTGCGGATGCTTTCCAGGAAGTCCTTCAGGTCGGACATGGACACCTCTTTGATCTCCTCGCGTAGTTTCGGGATGTTGTCCACCATGACCTGGCAGAAACGGTAGTGACTAACCTGAGGCAGGTAAGTGTGCTCCAGCTGTTCCAAAGTCTTCAGTGCGGGGTAATGTCTACATAAGGGAAGAAGAAAAATCGAGACCACATCCATTACATTACAATTCCGGAACTAGAGAAGAGTACACAATTTTTAAAATACGATTTTCATCTTAAGAGACGGTTCCCACCGGGTATTGCACCGCGCTCTGGTGTGAACAAGCCCCCTAGACCTTTTGTGTTCACCAGATTCTACCGGTAACACATTTCCTGTGTCAGGACAGGACTACAGAATACCTTTCCTTCTCCTGCTCTCCATAACATAGATGGAAGGGTTTCTGGTGTCCACAGAGAGAACCAGGAACAATGAAACTGATAAGAGTGAAGCACAGGAGGTTACCAGCTCATTAGATTGCTGGCAGGAACAACAAGAAAGAAATACCTTTCCCACCTCATCCAATGGTGCCCAGGCCAAGCAGCCCATTCACTGCTTGATAAAAGCTCAACTCTGGGCATAAAAACAAAATTTAAATAAATTCCCCAATGGCCACAAAGGATATAAAAGGGAGGGCTGTGGTGGTGGAATGGGTGCTAGAGAGGGCTAGGGGTGGGGTGGTGAGCAGCCTCCTGGGAAATGGGCGCTAGGGAGGGCAAGCGAGAAATGGAAGCTAGGGAGGGATGGGTCAGGGGGAAAATGGATGCAAAGGAGGAGTGGGGATAAAATGGGGGAGAACTGCGGGAGGCGGGATCAAGTGCCTGCCTGCGATCCAATTTGGAGGAGCAGATACTAGGGAAGGCTGTGGAGGGGGGTGGGGGAGAATAGGAGTTGGCGGGGTGGCAGACATAAGAGCTAAGGAGGGATGTGGTGGTGGTGGAGGAATGGGTGCTAGGGCGGGCAATCTCCTGGGACATGGGCCCTAGGGAGTGCCAGCAAAGAACGGGAGCTAGGGAGGGTTGGGAGTTTGGGAGGGTTGGGGTAGGTGGAGGAACTGAGGCTAGGGAGGGTTGGGTGGGGAGAAAATGGGGGAAAGTTGCGAAAGTGGGATTAGGTACCTACGCAAGGTGGGGGTGGATGGGTGCTAAGGGGAAGAAAGGTGCCAAGGAAGGTTGGGGGGGTGGGTGCTAGGAAAGGCTAGGGGAAATGGGTGAAAATTGGTGCTAGAGAGGGCTGGGGAGGCTCATGTATATTTTGGAGTTGGTCTAAAAAATATTTTTGCCATCATTAGTCTTTGTGCTCATTAGTATAAAGGAGACACTACGTTTCTAAACAGCACTTTTTGAAGCTCAGGCTGTGATCACACGCCAAGGCAAGCAAAGGGTTAATCTTACAAGAAAAAAAAAAAAATCTGACTTTACTTCGATTTCACTTTTTTTTTTTACCTCCTCAAATACTTTAATTATTTGTTTTGGCTGGTGTGGTTGGAAGGAGTTCTCTCTCTTTAGAAAGGGTCAGGAATAACATTTAGACTGTGTTTGCACGAGACTTGTCCTTCAATAGGAAACGAGTTTATTTAAAGATCACGCAGCGGTCACGGCTTACAGCCGCCCCCGGGCTAGAAAAACCAGAAGGTTTCAGATGATTGTGCGAGCCGCAAGCAGCACCAGCAGCGGCAGCCGTGTGTAAATAAGTCAGGAGGGTGCTGAAAGAAGCCGTCCGAGCCGGGAATGAAAGGCTTTTGGCACGGGGCGCCCTTTACAGTAGCCTAAAACCATTTGGTATGTAAATATCGCAGCGAGCGGCCTGACAGGGCAGATTAGGTGCGATCTGATTACACAGGTTTTTAAACACTGACTTCTAAACCGCATTCAAGGGGTTCCACTGTGTGAACTTTATTGTTTGCTTTGGCTGGGCCTGTGTTTGTTGAAGGATTTTGCTGGATGGGAGATTTCGAACACAAAAGGAACTGCGCCTGAAGCTGGCAGCTTGACGCTTCGGTGTGCGTAAAAAAAGAGGTGCGCATTACTGGAAGGTGCCCGTAGAAACATCCCCTAAACCACAGGAGAGGAGATATCTACCCAATCCCAACCTGCTGAGATTTGTCCACCATTATCACACTCCATAGTTTTATCATCCATGGTGCCCCATGCCGATGAAAAACCATTTGGCCCTCTCGCCAGGAGTTTTTACAAGTTGGCAAATCTTTGCCATAGAGGGCCTTCAACATCCCCAGGTCTTCGTGATCAACCTCTGTGGGTACAGATATGGCAAAAATCACACGTTCTACTCCAAACTGGGAACAATGTTTGAAATCATTGGACTGTCTATGCCAAGGGTCAGCAACTTATGGGCACAAGTATCCAGTCGGGAACACTATGGCCACTGCCATAAGCCTGTAATTCAGGGGTCTCAAACTGGCGGCCCTCCAGCTGTTTTAAAACTACAAGTCCCATGAGGCCTTGCAAGGCTGACAGTTACAAGCATGACTCCCACAGGAAGAGACTTGATGGGACTTGTAGTTTTGCAACAGCTGGAGGGCCGCCAGTTTGAGACCCCTGCTGTAATTGAAAGCTCAATAGGCTGGCAGAGTCTGCCGGCAACCGCAAACAACCCTGATCCAGCGAAAGGGTGTCCGTAATTAGTTTTGCACGTACACCAGTGAAGGCGAACCTCGGCACCCCAGATGTTTTGGAACTACATTTCCCATGATGCTCAACTACACTGCAGAGTACATGAGCATCATGGTTCAGGACCGCCTGTCAGTTTTTCAGGCGGACCTGAACAGACGCTCCATGCATCTCTATGAAGCGACGGACGTCAGCGGTGACATGTCCGCTGGCATCCGCTCCGCTAAATCCAGGCGGATGGAAACCCTATTTTCCCATTGGTCTGGCGGATCAGATGACAAAACGGACAAGCTGTCCGTTTTCATCCGATTCCCCCATAGAGGAGAGCGGGGCTCTGACAGGTCCGTCTCTACTCAGCGGGGATCAACGGAGCGATCCCCCCCCCCCCCACGCACTGAGCAAACGCAGTGTGCATGAAAACGGACATACTGTGTGAAAGGACCCTGACAGATAGCTAAAAAGATCAAGTGTTAATGGTAACTTATCTGAGTGACAGCCAACGCTGCGCTAGAAAAGCAAGAATTTGGCCAGGCCAATCTCTAGACGGCATCCGATAGTGACGAAACGCGTAGGATGGAGCCTACGACGGTGAAGTCATGTTGTGTTTTTTCAAGATTTTGATGGACAAACGGAATAGGAAGCGAATGGAATCCTGAGGAGACGCCGCAGACCTCACTGATGAGACACATTGCTGTATTGCCCTCTGATACGTCATATCTTGTAAGTGCACCCCACTTATTATATAAAATTGGATTTTTAAACCTACTGCACTATGGAAGCACTTTCTTTTATATTTTCTGAGCGACATTGTGCTAGTTGTGGCTCCAGACATCTTTAATGGACTTGGGGAGACCGATTTCCCTGTACTGGGTGAGACTGCTTTTTAGTAGCCACGGATAGCTGGTAAGCAGGCTACTTACTCACCTGGGTGTGGAGTTTGATGGACATTCTTTGGCGGATCTTTCACCATTTCCTACAATTTGTCACCGTTAAACATGGATGGATGATTGTTTTTTTATTTATTTATGGACTGAATTTCTCACTACAACTCTGCATTAGTTTTCCCTTTACATATTTTTTCACTTACAAATTTGAAAATATATGCAACCTCTGGATGAACCCCTAGGATTCCATGGAACCCTGGTTGAGAAACCCTGACTTAGACTAATAACAGCTGCTTTCTCCTCCAGCACCCATTGAGCCTCATTACAATCTTCATCAGGTCACGTCGCTCCCCCAATAAAAAGTTTATACAAAAAGTGCAAAAAAAAAAAAAAAAAACAATGTGATCCATCTGCTGATGAGTGTCAATGGGCTCCTTGTGGGCTTTTCAGAGATATAAGGAGAATGCACTGCAGAGCAGGGAAATGTAGCTCAAAGCAAAAGAGGACACTGGCATAGAGAGCCCTAAAAAAAGAACTAAAAATCTGTTAGAGGGTCCAACCCTTCCCCCACTGTAAAGTTAAAGTTGAACTACACTGTATCTGAGCACCACTAACAAAAAACACTTTTTCATTCAATTTTGATATTTAAAGAAAACTCACCTATCAAACCATGTCTCCACGTTTTATTTCACCGATATAAATCGATGTGAACCCACCCCCCCCCCCCCCACCCCCAGCATTTCTGGCCGTGATCATTTTGATTAGGGGCAGATGGTTCATGTAGTATTTACTCCATGGAATCCAGTTGCCCTCATCCCAGGCAGGCAGGAGGGTGTGCTTAGTAGACATGTGCACAACAAAAAAATTTGTTTATTATCGTTTCGTTTTTTTCGTTTCCGTTGATTCGTAAATTCGTAAGTCGTCTGTGTTCGTATTCCTAACGATTCGTAAAAGTTCGTAAGTTGTCGGTGTTCGTAATGATTCGTACATTCGTAAGAGTTATTTTTTCGTTGATTCGTTAGTTTAATTTTCGTTTATTCGGGTTCGGACGCATTCATATTTATTCGTACATTCGTAATCTGAGCATAATTCATAATTTTATGTAATGTGTATGCTGTTATTACATTTTAATAATTTACGAATCGAAAAAAAAAGTTACGAATTTTTTCGTTCAATCCATTCGAAGCACGTTAAGCAACGCCATTGTAAGAGACACGGAAAATTACGATTCGAAAAAAAAAAAGTTACGAATGTACGAATTTTTTCGTTCATTTTCGTTGTTCCTGTTTTCGTTTTTCTGATTTTTTTCATTCGTACATTCGTTGTTTCTAATTGTTTTTTTTCGGATTTTCGTTGTTTTTCGGATTCGTTCGATTCGAATGATTCGTTATTCGGATTCGTTCGATTCGTTTATTCGTACGAAAACGAACGAACGAAAATAACGAAAAAAAAAACGAAACGAATTGCACATGTCTAGTGCTTAGCTGATAAAACCCCTCCTCTCTTCCTGAAGGATCTTGGGATGTATATATCATAATTTGCCTAGGCATGAAAACCAGTACGTAACTGAAGGAATGTTAAAAAAAAAAAAAAAAAGAAGAAGAAGAAGAAGAAGATTAAAAAAGGGGTAAACCCATTGATTTAACACTTCACCCCCAAAGGATTTACCCACTTAATGACCAGGCCATTTTTTTGTGATTCGGAGCTCCGTCGCTTTAACTGACAATTGCGCGGTCGTGCGACGCGGCTCCCAAACAAAATTGACGTCCTTTTTTTTCCCCCACAAATAGAGCTTTCTTTTGGTGGTATTTGATCACCTCTGCGGTTTTATTTTTTGCGCTATAAAACAAAAAAAAAAAAGGAGCGACAATTTTGAAAAAAAAATGCTATATTTTTTACTTTTTGCTACAATAAACATCTCCCAAAAATATATAAAAAATGTTATTTTTTTTATCAGTTTAGGCCGATATGTATTCTACATATTTTTGGTAAAAAAAATCGTAATAAGCAATTATTGATTGGTTTGTGCAAAAGTTATAGCATCTACTATTTTGTAGATCGTTTTATGGCATTTTTATTATTCATTTTTTTTTATTAGTAATGGCGGCGATCAGCGATTTTTTATCGTGACTGCGACATTATCGCGAACACATCGGACATTTTTGAGACCATCGTCATTTATACAGCAATCAATGCTATACAAATGTACCGATTCCTGTGTAAACGACACTGGCAGTGAAGGGGTTAACCACTAGGTGGCAGTGTAGGGGTTAAGTGCGTCCTGGAGCGTGTTTCTAACTGTGGGGAGGAGGGGGTGTGTGCGACACGTCACTGATCTCTGCTCCGATCACAGGGAGCAGAGATCAGTGACAGTGTCACTAGGCAGAACGGGGAGATGTTTTTTACATTAGCATCTCCCCGTTCTTCCTCCCAGTGAGGCGATCGCAGGTATCCCCGCGGCGTTCGAGTCCACGGGACCCGCGACCCGACTCACAGAGCTTCCCGCGGGCACGCGCAGGCCAACTCTTAAAAGGGCAATGTACAGGTACGTTATTCTGCCTGTACGTGCCTTTCTGCCGCAGTATATCTGCGTGAGGCGGTCGGCAAGCGGTTAAAAAAGGGGAAGTAAACCCATTGATTTAACATTTTAACCACTTCAGCCCCAGAAGGATTTACCCCCTTAATGACCAGGCCATTTCTTTATGTTATACGGAACGGGATCACTAACTGACAATTGCGCGGTCGTGCGACGTTGTACCCAAACAAAACTGTTGTCCTTTTTTTCCCCACAAATAGAGCTTTCTTTTGGTGGCATTTGATCACCTCTACTTTTTTGCTACAATAAATATCCCCCAAAAATATATAAAAAAAAATGTTTTCTCAGTGTAGGCCGATATGTATTCTTCTACATATTTTTGTTAAACAAAAAAAAAATCACAATAAGCGTATACCGATTGGTTTGCGCAAAAGTTATAGCGTCTACAAAATAGAGGATAGTTTTATGGCATTTTTATTATTTATTTTTCTACTAGTAATGGCAGCGATCTGCGATTTTTATCAGGACTCCGATATTGCGGCGGGCAAATTGGACACTTTTGACACATTTTTGGGACCATTGACAATTATACAGCAATCAGTGCTATAAAAATGCACTGATCACTGTATAAATGTCACTGGCAGGGAAGGGGTTGAACACTAGGGGGCGAACAAAGTTAACCGTGTTCCCTCTCTGTGTTCTAACTGAAGGGGGGATGGGACTTGCTAGGGAAAGAGATAGATCGGTGTTCACACCCCGATCAGTCTCTTCTACCCTCAGAGAACTGTTATCTGTGCGTTTACACACACAGATCCCGGTTCTCGCTGTGTCACGAGAGATCGCGGAAACCCGGAGGTCATCGCGCTGGCCTGGCACTCGCATCGGCGGTAAGCAGCGGGCACTCGCCTCTGGTGGCGCGCGCCCCTAGTGGCCACCGGGGCGAAGCGACGCAACATAACGTTGTTTCGCCCAGGCGTGCCATGCCATTCTGCCTGAGTAAAACTGCGGCGGATGGTCGGTAAGTGGTTAAAAAAAAAGTTACATTCCTGGCATGCCGGGAATGCTAACTGCCACATTGGTTGTGCTCTCAACCAAACTGTCAATTCATCCAATGGCTGATGTCATAACTGATCACATGTGCAGCATCATGGCAAGATGGCGGCTTCCTTGGCTGAAAATGACAGGAGGCTTTACTTCCAATTTAATAAGTAAATACGATATACTTTCCTACCAATTTAGTAATTCTAGCAGTATAAGGATTAAAAATCATCAATGTTGATTGAGAGAGTGAAGTTTCGCTTTAAAAAAATAAAATAAAATGGCTGAAGCACCACTGCAGGTGGATGGGCAGCAATACAGAAGCAATGAAAATGAAGCTGCATGTGTTGAAGGGGATAATATCTGACAGTAATGCCTGGTACACGCAATGAGATTATTGGAAGAATGATCGTCCGTTTTTTTTTGCATGCTAATCGGAGAAGAAGGAGAAGGAGAAGGAGAAGGAGAAGGAGAAGGAGAAGGAGAAGGAGAAGGAGAAGGAGAAGGAGAAGGAGAAGGAGAAGAAGAAGAAGAAGATCCTTATTCACCTCTAAATGCCTGTTGCTAGGGGGTCCCTCGTAGTCTGCATCCTTCAGTGCCCGGGCACCGACATCACTTCCCCTTGGCGCAGTCAGTCATCTGGGACACGTGACAGGTCCCAGATGACTGAGCGGCGTATCACGGCGCACACAGGCGCACTGGGTGCCCGGCTGTGTGCCCACAGTAAGTATGCCGGCGCCGCCAAGCGGAGCCAGGGAAGGGGGGGGCTTCGATCCCCCACATCGCTGGACCCTGGGACAGGTAAGTGTCTGATTATTAAAATTCAGCAGCTGCAGTATTTGTAGCTGTTGACTTTTACATTTTTTTTTTTTTTTTTTTTTTTTTGGGGGTACCCCACTATAAGGCCTGGGATGCCAAAGTCTACAAGGTCAAAAAGGAGGGTAACCCAAATACTAAATGTCACTAGAAGGCCCCTTTCACACGGAGAAGCTTCTAAACTGCCAAATAAAACACCAAGTGATTTTGAAGAGCTTTTCAGGCGAGATGGAGAGGGGCGTTTTTTCACCGCCCTGCCAGTGCACTGCCCCAGTGTGAAAGCATTCATTGATTTTTAATGGAAATAGGTTTTCGTGAGCTTTTCAGGCGCTTTTTTTAGCGTGAAAGCACATGAAAATCGCCTCAATGTGACAGGGGTCGAAAAGAAAAAAAGAAAAAATGTACCCTTACCTTTTAGTTTTCATCTGCACTTGTAATTTGCTGTACATTTCCAAAACTGAAAAGTAAATAAAAGTTATAAAAGTTACAAAAGAACAAAAACATTGTATACAAAAAAATAAAAACAAAAAACACATAAAACTCGACATTTGAACCAGAAAAAATGCCTTCTACAAATCCTGTAATAATCGAGCAACATATGCACTATGGGAGAAATTTACAGACGCATGTAGTCAAACAGGGACATCTCTAGCCACAGAAAACCTGACTGAGCGATTCATAAAATGGACCTTGTGTGTCTCAGTATGAGAAGACAATGGGGTTGATTTACTAAAAGTGAAGAGTGCAAAATCTGGTGCAGCTGTGCATGGTAACCAATCAGCTTTCAGGTTTTATTGTCAAAGTTTAAAAGAGAAGTAGGTTTTTTTTTTTTTTTATTATTTTAGATTCATACTTGCATATGTGGATGCAGCATCAGACCGTTGCTGCATGTGTTCCCCGCCGTCTTGACATGGGAATTTATAGATGGGCAACTCCTATCCTCATATTGATTAGTGGTTCCAAATATACACTCAGCATCTTTCCAAATAACTGTTCTGCCTTATTATGACAATTGAAGGTTTTTATACACACGATTACGAAGGTATCACATTAATATTACAATTGTATATTTATGATAACAAGGGGCGTAACATAGGCAGGCTAATTCTAATCAGGACTCGAAAGAATGCAAACATGTAATGAAAACATTATGGAGTGCCGTGTGCACAGTGAGGGCAGTGCGCAATACATACAAAATAGAATACAATTATATACAGAACTTACAAATTTCCTTCAGTCTTTACACTGAGAACCGAGCCACAAACATTCACTGATGGCTTGGTTTTCACAGATTCCCAGAGAGGAGAGCTGCTTACTGTCAGTCAGCATCTCTCCTCTCTGCTCCACCACGCTCATTGGAGCGCTGAGCTGTGGAGGGACAGGGAGCGGCCATCAATCAAGGCAGCTGGTGGATCCAGACTTGGGAAGTCGGGATGACGCGGTACCTCGAGTGACGGCAGCGACGTCAGCGGAGAGCGGACTTCAGACCGATCTCCGCTGAAAACGGGAAAAAATGAATTGCACTCCTGTGACCCAGAGGAGAAGCCCGGCCTAAAACGCTCAGGCTGGACTTCTCCTTTAATTGAACAAGCTGAAGTTAGAAGCCGATTGGCTCCCATGCACAGCAGCACCAGATTTTGCACTCTGTAGTTTTAGTACATCAACCCCAATGATTTGTGGTGTTTGTTGTTATAAAACAAGCACAGTGTCCCAGTAGTTAGCACTTCTGCTTTGCAAAACTGGAGTCTTTGGTTGGAACCTGGGCCAAGACACTATCTGTACGTTCGTCTGTTTCCTTCTATCGCCACAAAGACATGCTGGCAGATTATTGGCACCCATATAAAAACTGGCTCTAGTATGTGGGCTTGTGAGATATGGGCCTGGGGATTGTAAGATCCTGGAGGGGAGGGGCCAACGTGAATGAATAGCATCTAAAGCAGGTCTTCTCAGCCAGGGTTCAACTGAATGCTAGGGTTACTCCAGAGCAGGGGTCTCAAACTGGTGGCCCTCCAGCTTCTGCAAAACTACAAATCCCATGAGGCATTGCAAGGCTGACCGTTACAAGCCTGACTCCCACAATCTGAGGCATGATGGGACTTGTAGTTTTGCAACAGTTGGACGGCCGCCAGATTGAGACCCCTGCTCCAGAGGCTGCTAGAGGTTCCTTCAGCTGTACCTAAATGACTTTCCATCTGATGATGCATTCATAGTTCCAGAGCCAGTAGAATGGCACCAATGATTTTTTTTTATCCAACTGTAAGGGTGACATTCTAACCAGCACTGCTTCTACTGACCAACAATGTAAGGGGCATATTTCTTATGACCCCCTGACGGACTAATCCTAGCAGGTGTTCACAGACACCCGATTATTATTTGAACAGTTCCTCTGGGGTAAAAATAATTTGAGAACGGCTTAAGTGTAACAGTGCTATATAAAAAGCAGAGGAATGGCTGAGGCACGTAAACTGACCACAGTATCACGGATGAGCAGCCATGATTTCCGTGGTCAGTTACATAGTTAGCTAGGCCGAAAAAAGACACAAGTCCATCCAGTTCAACCATAAAAAAAAAAAAAAAAGAAATAATAAATAAAATAAAATATATCGTACAATCCAATAAACCCCATTCTATACCCACAGTTGATCCAGAGGAAGGCAAAAAAAAAACCCCGAAAAGAGCATGCTCCAATCTGCTACAGCAGGGGAAAAAAATCCCTTCCTGATCCCCCTAGAGGCAATCGGATTTTCCCTGGATCAACTTTACCTATAAATGTCAGTACCCAGTTATATTATGTACATTTAGGAAAGTATCCAGGCCTTTCTTAAAGAAATCTACTGAGTTAGCCAGAACCACCTCTGGAGGGAGTCTACATAGGTGGACACAGAAACAGGATCAACCAGGTTTTTTTTACAGCATACAAAAAAGGGACAAATGACACTGCACAAGCACTATGCAGTTTAACATGCGTTAAAAGGAACATTTTTAGGGTTACAACCCCTTTAAGGAAAGGTGCAGTGCTGCTTCTAACCACTAGAGGGAGCACAATATAACGAGAAAGAAAAACTGTCTGAGTTTGTGTTAACACTACATTCTGTCTGCATTCTCTCCCAGACTTTATTTGCAGACCAAGCAAAAGTGACAGGAGTCAGGACATCCAAGACTGACAGGGGAACCTGAACAGTTGCTGCAACATTTATCTCCAATGTTTGGATAAGGGCTTGTGTAGACAAATGTTATTTTCTTCTGTTAATGGTGCATTGTCAGCACATCAGACTTGCAGATTCCCATTTTATGACAATGACATATTTTCTAGTGCTCACGAATTAGCAGGTGCCTTTAAATTGATTGGGGTTGATTTACTAAAACTGGAGTGTGCAAAATTTGGTGAAGCTCTGCGTAGTAACAAATCAGCTTCCAGGTTGCTTTGTCAAAGCTTACTTGAACAAGCTAAAGTTAAAAGCCGATTGGCTACCAATGTAAAGCTGCACCAGATTTTGCACACTCCAGTTTTAATAAATCAATCCCAGAGGGTCAGGTCCCATGCTAGGGAATTGAGCAGTAGAAACTGATCCTGGCCAACCATGTAGGTCAAGGGGGCAGTCTGGAATGACGAGGAGAATAGCGGAGAATATATAATTTCTCTGAAGATGGGAGTATGAATCTCTATGGGATACAAACGCCCAAAGTCAAGTTCCCACTTGAAGAACAAGGGGTCCCAGGGTTCGGGGGACACAGAAGGCCTGGGAGGATTCACGGATCTATGGGATGCACGTTCATGAAGAAGGCTTGTCTGATCTCTGGCTTCCAGCCCTATGGGATGAGTAGGAGTTAGTTTAGGCTCTTAAAGTGGAAGTAAACCCCCCTATTGTTTTCAGCCAAGGAAGCTGCCATCTTTGCCTCTGTTTAATCTTCAACTGCCACAGTGCTGCACATGTGATCCGTTATGACACCAGCCATTGGATGGTTTGACTGTTTGGTTGAGAGCACAGCCAATGTGCAGGTAGCATTCCCGGCATGCCTTTTTTTCTTAAACTGTTAAATCAACGGGTTTACTTCCGCTTTAAGTCCTATGGGTACCTGCTGCTGACGTAGATGAAGGACCCATCCACAGAACTACTGCACTGAGCTAAGAGAATACTCTTGACTGCATTGCTGATCACGGTGTTAAAGCAGGTTTGAAGAAACCATGTACCTCGAAGGTTAATTAACCACTTCAGCCCCAGACCAATTTGCAGCCAAAGGACCAGGCCCCTTTTTGCGATTCGGCACTGCGTCGCTTTAACTGACAATTGCGCGGTCGTGCGACGTGGCTCCCAAACAAAAATGGCGTCCTTTTTTTCCCACAAATAGAGCCCCTGCGGTTTTTATTTTTTGCGCTATAAACAAAAATAGAGCATAAATTTTGAAAAAAAATGCAATATTTTTTACTTTTTGCTACAATAAATATCCCCAAAAAATATATAAAATTTTTTTTCCTCAGTTTAGGCCGATACGTATTCTTCTAAAAATTTTTGGTAAAAAAAAAAAAAAAAAAAAAAAAAAAAAAAATCGCAATTAGCGATTATTCATTGGTTTGCGCAAAAGTTTATAGCGTTTACAAAATAGGGAATAGTTTTATAGCATTTTTATTAATATTTTTTTTTTTTTACTAGTAATGGCGGCGATCAGCGATTTTTATTGTGACTGCGACATTATGGCAGACACATCGGACATTTTTGACACATTTTTGGGACCATTGTCATTTATACAGAAATCAGTGCTATTTAAATGCACTGATTCCTATGTAAATGACAGTGAAGGAGTTAAACACTAGGGGGCGGGGAGGCGTTCGTGTCAATGATTGGCCCCCACAGTCTGAAACCACAAGGCTGGAAAACCAGCAATGGTGGGAATTTACCTACTGTGGCTGTGCCTACAGATTTAACATTTCTGGAAATGTTGAAGCCATGGGGGGGGGGGGGATTTTTTACTGGTTTTTTTTTTCCCCCGGAAAATTTTTTATTTTTTTAGAAAAATTGAAACCCAAAAATTTAGTGTAGAGTAGTTGAAAAAATTGAAAGTCATTTTGTTACACGGATAAAAATGTAAAGGTTAAAAAAAGATAAAAAACAAATTTGTCAGAGAGTTACCCTCTTACCCATTAATTGAGGCCTGAGAGAGACAGAAACTATCATCTACTGAATCCCAACAATCACCCAATTGTAGGCGGTACAAATGAAGCCCACAAGTACAAAATACTGGAGGCTTTTCCCTGCAGGGCCCCAAGTGGCAGAAATGCATATTTCTTTTGTTTGAGAACTGCATTGAGAAGTAGTGTTACTTGAACTGTATTCCAGAATTTGTTGTTTTCACCTGAGAGTACTTGCAATAAATTTAAGACTTTACATAGTCTCAGAAATCTTTAAGGCCTTCATTTTACATAGTTTGAATACCATGTCATAGATAAATTATTTATCATTGTAAGAGAACATATTCCACACTTGTTTTCTCCAATTTTCCCATAAAAAAAATAAATAAAAAAAATCGGCTTTGGAAAAAAACGAAGTTACTTACGGTAACGTTCTTTCCAGGAGTCTTTCAGGACAGCCACCTGAGAGACCTTGGCTCCTCCCCTCTGTAGGAAACACCTGCGCCAGCTTGCTATAAATTTCCTCCTCCCTTGCTGCTCCTCAGTTCTTTGAAGAGCACCTCCAGTTTGCTGGGGAGAGACACAAGAACATATGATACACATATAATAATTTATATCACATTTCCTGTAAGGAAACCTATGCTTTGATATACATCTGGGTGGGTACCCGGCTGTCCTGAAAGACTCCTGGAAAGAACGTTACCGTAAGTAACTTCGTTTTTCCCTTATCGTCTTTCAGGACAGCCACCTGAGAGGATAACCGAGCACTTACCCTTAGGGCGGGACCACAGCTTGTAAGACCTTACGTCCAAAGGTCTGATCTTTAGCTGACCATAGGTCCACTCTATAGTGTCTTACAAAAGTGGCAAAGCTGGACCATGTTGCCGCTTTACAAATCTGTTCCGGCATTGCTCCAGCACGCTCTGCCTGTGACGCTGCCATTGCCCTCGTGGAGTGTGCCCTGATTCCTTCTGGGATCTGCATACCCCCTAGTTTGTAAGCCTGTTCTATGGCTTCCCTTAGCCATCTGGCTATTGTACTCCTTGAAGCCTTGTGCCCCTGCCTGGCTCCTGTGTATAAAATAAAGACTCCGTCTTTCTAATTGTCTTTGTTGCCTCTAAATAATGCAAGATGCATCTTCTGACATCTAAATTGTGAAATTTCGCTTCCTTCTCATGAGAAGGATTTGGGCAAAATGATGGTAATACGATTTCTTGACCCCTGTGAAACTTTGAGGACACTTTAGGTAGAAACCCCGGATCCATCTTGAAGATTATACGGTCCGGGAAGATTTGGCAAAAGGGGGGTCTGATAGATAGGGCTTCCATTTTACAGACCCTCTTTGCTGTAGTAATTGCTACCAAGAAGATTGCTTTAAGCGTCAGCATCTTCAGGCTGCAATCCTTTAATGGTTCAAAGGGTTCTGCTGTCATAGTCTGCAACACTAATGACAGATCCCACTTTGGAAAGGCTGTACTCTGTAGCGGCCTTTGTCTGCTCACAGATCTAAAGAGTCTGATTATCCAGGGGTTTGAGGCTAAACTCCTCTCCTGGTAAACTGACAGTGCTGACACTTGACTCTTTAGCGTGCTGAGGCTTAGCCCTTTGTCTACACCACTCTGTAGAAACTCTAGGACTGCTACTGGGCTTTGTGTTTTAAAGTTGTTCTCTGTACACCATCGATTAAAACATTTCCATACCCTCTGGTAGATATTACGTGTCTCAACCTTCCTGCTTTTCAGCAGTGTGTATCAGACGGCTTGAGAACCCTTTCGCCTTTAGTAGCTGTTCCTCAGATACCAGGCAGCTAGTTTCCACCTTTCCACCTGTGGACAGTGCACTGGGCCCTGGGCTAGCAGATCCTCTTGGATTGGTAGCAACCAAGGGGGCTCTATGGCTAGTTCTTTGAGCATAGAGAACCACGGTCTCCTGGGCCAGTGAGGTGCTATGAGGATCAATGACGTGTTTTCTGTACGTAATTTCCTTATTACTGCAGGTAGTAGCACTGGTGGGGGGAAGGCATAACATCTGCTGAACTCCCACTTCTGCGCTAATGCGTCTACTCCGAGTGCTCCCTCCTCCCTTTTTAGGGAGAAGAAGGCTTGGACTTTCCTGCTTTCTCTGGAAGCAAATAAGTCTACCTGAGGTATTCCCCATTTTTTTTGTAATCTGGTCGAATACCTCCTGTTTCAGCACCCAGTCTCCTTCTCTTACTTTCTTTCTGCTGAGAAAGTCTGCCACTTTGTTTAAGTCTCCTTTTAGATGTACTGCTGAAAAGGAGAGTATGTTTTTCTCTCCCCATTTCAGGATCTCTTCTGCCAGGGCCCACAGAACTCCACTTCTGGTTCCCCCTTGTTTGCTTATGTAAGCTATAACTGACGAGTTGTCTGAACTGATCTGAACATGATGTCCTTTCAACTCTTTCTGGAAGAACTGGAGTGCAAACCATACTGCTTTCAACTCCTTCCAGTTGGACGATCTTGTCCACTCTTCCCTCCCCCAAGCACCTTGTGCTATCTGGGAGTCTAAGTGTGCTCCCCACCCTACACCGCTTGAGTCTGTGGTTAGGATTCGGGAGATAGGTAGGATCCACAGCCGTCCTACGGCTATATTTTCTGTCCTTCTCCACCACCATAAGGACTTCTTTACTTTTGCTGGTATTGATACCTGCAAATCCAGAGACTCCTGCTTGTGGTCCCACACTTTTAGTAGGAACATTTGCAGTGGGCGGAAATGCAGGTTTGCCCACTGAACTGCTGGATTGCAGATGTTAGCAACCCTAATGTTGACATTATTTTTCTTATAGAACAGGGTACATTGGTCTGTATTGTTCTTATTTCTTTTTGCATTTTTTCTATCTTCTCTTTGGGTAGAAAAACTTTTTGCTGGACTGAGTCTATTATATACCCCAGGTATTTTATCTGTTGTGTGGGTTGTAGACTTGACTTCTCCACATTCACCAACCAACCTAGACTCTCTAGGAATGCCCGAGTATACTTGAGGTTCTCTATTAGCCTTTCGGGTGTCTTTGCAAAAAGGAGAAGGTCGTCTAAATAGGCAATAATGGATATGCCTTTTAGTCGCAATGGTGCCAGAGCTTCTGCCAGAACCTTGGTAAAGATTCTTGGCGAAGATGATAGGCCAAAGGGTAGAGCCTGAAACTGAAGGTGTACGGTTCCTTTTCCTGTTTCTATTGCTAGCCTTAGAAACTTCTGGTGATTTAGGTGTATGGGTATGTGCAGGTACGCATCCTTTAAATCTAGCGACGCCATATAACAGTTTGGGGGCAACAGGGCCTTCACTGAGTATATGGAGTCCATCCTGAACCTTTTGTAGGTTATGGATAGATTTAGTGGTTTGAGGATCTGGCTGCCATGCGTACCAGTTCTGCTGATGCGTCTGCGATATACGCGATGCCTTTGAGCAGAGTGGGAAAAGAGGACAAAATTTGCTCCTTTGCAGTTCCTTCCTCAATATGTGCCTGTATACGGTTGAGCCAGAACTCTACATTTCTGGCTACCACCGTGACCGCCATGGCTGGCTTTAGGCTTCCCACTGTGGCGTCCCATGACTTCTTTAATAGGGCATCCATTCTTTTGTCCATTGCTTCAGAAAGGACCCCCATATCCTCAAAAGCTAGATCGGTGTGCCTGGAGACTTGTGAGAAGGCAGCGTCT
>CM053026.1:753272458-753276852 GCA_028564925.1 Lithobates sylvaticus | reverse complement strand
ATGTGACCTATTTATTTTTTTAGGGCGTCACTCCAAAGGTCCATACAACCCACTTTGATGACCCACTACTCTCGGGGGCCATTGTCTGAAGATCCCATCCTAGCCTACTGTGCAAAGTGTGACTTGGAGATGCCGCACTCCTAAGACCATACTCCATGACTAATGCCGCATACACACGATCGGAATTCCAGCCAGAAAAAAACCGATGAGAGCTTTTCATCAGAAAATGTGACCATGTGTAGGCTCCATCCGAATTTTGCTGGCCGAATTTCCGGCAGCAAAGAATTGAGAGCATGTTCTCAATTTTTCCGACCGAAAAGGTTTCTATGGGAAATTCGGATCGTCTGTAGCAATTCTGACACACAAAATTCCTACGCATGCTCGGAAACAATTAGAGGCATGCTCGGAAACATTGAACTCGGCTTGTTGTAGTGTTGTACATCACCGCGTTCTTGACGGTCAGAATTTGGTGTGACTGTGTGTAGGCAAGACAGTTTGAGCGGAATTCTGTCGGAAAAACCGTCAGAGCTTTTTCCGATGAGAATTTTGATCGTGTGTACGCGGCATGCAACTTCCTCCAGGGCTGGTGCAAGGATTTTTGACACCCTAGGCGAGACCTAATTTTGCTGCCCCCCCCCCCCACTCCACCCCTGACCCCACCCCCTTTTCCCTGCCCATGTAAACCCCACCTTTTTAATGAAGCGCCCATCAAATGCAGCCCACCAGCGCTCAACAAATGCAGCCTCACCAGCGCCCATCAAATGCAGCCTCACCAGCGCAGCGCCCATCAATGCAGCCTCACCAGCGCCCATCAAATGCAGCCTCACCAGCGCCCATCAATGCAGCCTCACCAGGGCCCATCAAATGCAGCCTCACCAGCACCCATCAAATGCAGACTACCAGCACCCATCAATGCAGCCTACCAGTGCCCATCAATGAATGTTTGCTTGCTTTCATTCATTCGGGAGTCGGGACACAGACACAGTCCTTCGCCTTTGCTGCACCTCTGACACTATGTGCGAACGGAGTGGTGGCTGCCAGCTGATGATCAGACTTAGTTGCTTGCTGCAGAGAGAAGAGAGTAGGAACACCAGTGGCTGGGCGCCCCTAGGCGGCTGCCTAGTTTGCCTAGTGGCTGACTTCCTCTATGACTAAGCCCTTTGGTCGGGACAAAACACATCAGGAAGTGGGGCCTGGCTGGAGCCTAGGCTGAGGCCCTTTTCCATCTATTGATTACATGGTCTATTTAAGAGTGCAGCATCTCCAAGTCAAACCTTGTGCAATGCACACATTTGCAGTGCGGTAGTGCGGCATTATAGAGTTCAATCAGGCATGAAAGAGCCAATATAACGCCTCCTCCCTGGCTGTAAAATGCCTTCTGAAAAATTATCCAAATGGAGATCACTCTTCAGAGGACCCTGCACTCCACTGTGAGTGTGAAAGAGCCCTTAGAGGCAACCTTTTTCCTTCAACTGGGCTGGCAAAGCACCTCTATGCACATAAATATAGGCCCGGCACCATTTGTAAAAGTTTACCATAGAATATTTCCATCTGTGCATTGTGATTTGCTGTAGCACAAAAAATATGTAGGTTTGGGTAGCATAGTGGCTTAGTTAGCGCTTATGCCTTGCAGCTCTGGGCTACTAAGTTGTCATTTTTGGCAAGGACATTGTCAGTAAGGATGGGCAAACGGTTCGGCCCAAGTTTAAGTTCGGGCCGAACTGGGCAAGGGTTGTGGGGCCCGTGTCCCTATCAACATGGGGACAAGGTGCTTTGGGGGGCTACTCCAAAGCACCCTCCCCATGTTGACGGCATGTGGCCTGGTACGGTTCAGGAGGGGGGGCGCTCTCTCGTCCCCCCTCTTTTCCAGCGGCCTGCCATGTTGCGTGCTCGGATACGGGTCTGGTATGGATTTTTGGGGGGGGGGCTATTTTTTTTGTCGCAGTGTTCCCCTTAAAATCCATACCAGACCTGAAGGGTCTGGTATGGATTTTGGGGGGACCCCTATGCCATTTATTTTTATTTGGCGCAGGGTTCCCCTTAATTTCCATATCAGACCTAAAGGGCCTGGTATGGATTTTAGGGTGATTCCCAAGAATTTTTTTCATCGAGGTTCCCCTTAATATTCATACCAGACCCAAAGGGCCCGGTAATGTACTGGGGGGGACCCCATGCCAATTTTTTTCAATGAGTTTTATCTATATTGCCGAGACCCGACAATCCATTGCAGCCGCGATCAGTTTTAAATGACAATTTTTCCTTTAGAAATTTAATTTTGCTGTGGTATTGTTCTAAACACGGGAAAAATGTGCCACATTACAGGCATACTATAGACACCCCCCAGGCACGATATTTAAAGGAATATTTAATTTTGATTGTTTCACTTTAAGCATTAAAAAAATCACTGCTCCCGAAAAAACGGGCGTTTAAAAAAAAAAAAATTGCATTGATACATGTCCCCTGGGGCAGGACCCAGGTCCTCAAACACTTTTTATGACAATAACTTGCATATAAAAAAAGAAAAGGTGGAAACCCTAGACTGGACACAGCCCAAGTTTGTCAGCAGATTTCCGCTAATTGTTTTGGCTGAAACCTGCTAATTGGCTGATTCCAATCACACATAGCTCTGTGTTTACAAAAACACAGAATTCTGTTTACAGGGAACAGCAGTCTGGCTTTTTCTTGTCCCTGCAAAGCAGGGAAAAAAAAACAGCCAGATAGTAAAGTAAAATGCAGCCCACATTACACATTGTTAGGCACACTGTTAACCCTTTGATTGCCTCTGGATGTTAACCCCTTCCCAGCCAGTGTCATTAGTACAGTGACAGTATACACAATATTATCACTGATCATTGTATTAGTGTCACTAGCAACATCAGTGTCAGTGTGTTAGCACCAGATTGTCCGCCACACTATCACAGTCACACTATATTTAGCTGATCCCATAGCCACTCCTTTGTTATCTTGGCTGTGTGCTTAGGGTCATTATCCTGTTGGAAGATGAACCTTTGCTCCAGTGTGAGGTCCATAGCACTCTGGAGCAGGTTTTCATCAAGGATGTCTCTGTACATTGCTGCATTCATCTTTCCCTCGATCCTGACTAGTCTCCCAGTTCCTGCCGCTGCCAAACATCCCCACAGCCTGATGCTGCCACCACCATGCTTCACTGTAGGGATGGTATTGGCCAGGTGATGAGCGATGCCTGGTTTCCTCCAGACATGACGCTTGCCATTCAGGCCAAAGAGTTCAATCTTTTATTCATCAGACCAGAGAATTTTGGTTCTCATTGTCTGAGAGTCCTTTAGGTGCCTTTTGGCAAACTCCAGGTGGCTGTCATGTGCCTTTTACTGAGGAGTGGCTTCCGTCTGGCCACTCTACCATACAGGCCTGATTGGTGGAGTGCTGCAGAGATGGTTGTTCTTCTGGAAGGTTCTCATCTCTACACAGAGAAACGCTGGAGCTCTGTCAGAGTGACCATCAGGTTTTTGGTCACCTCCGTGACTAAGGCCCTTCTTCCCCTGACCGCTCAGTTTGGCCCACTCTAGGAAGAGTCCTGGTGGTTCAAAACGTCTTCCCTTTACGGATGATGGAGGCCACTGTGCTCATTGGGACCTACAATGCTGCAGAAATGTTTATGTACCCTTCCCCAGATCTGTGCCTCCATACAATCCTGTCTTGGAGGTCTACAGACAATTCCTTGGACTTCATGGCTTGGTTTGTGCTCTGACACGCACTGCTAACTGTGGGATCTTCTATAGACAGGTGTGTGCCTTTCCAAATCCTGCCCAATCAACTGAATTTACCACAGGACTCCAATCAATGGCAAAATCAGGAGAGGTTTAGGGACTTTAAATGAAGTAGTGGCCTGGTAAGGCCACCTATTTCCATCCCTTGGGACTTTGAGTGAAGAACTTGGCCTGGTAAGGTCATGCTCTTCCATCCCTATAATGATCAAAAGAGGAGAGCAACGGGGGTGGGACTTTAAATGAAGTGCGAAATTGCGATAGAGTTGATTGGTGAACAATTGGGAAGATTTGATAAGTTCGTGAAAGGTATAACATGTACATAATTGTAACAGTTCAATTGGTAAAAGATACTGGCAAAAGATACTTGTTTTCTACAATTATACCCAAGTTTCTACAGCTGCTATATACAAATCACCCTACAGGATATTGAGGCTACCCGTCATGCAGGCATTACTCTATATTTTATGCTTTTACATGAATTTCAAATTGGTGTACTGTGGAACCTTTTTAATGTTCATATGATTATTGTATACATATGTTGATATCATGTATTGCCAGTATCTTTTACCAATTGAACTGTTACAATTATGTACATGTTATACCTTTCACGAACTTATCAAATCTTCCCAATTGTTCACCAATCAACTC